>OX419753.1:13635000-13642500 GCA_948477245.1 Thumatha senex
TTTTGTTCTACTGAAGCAACACTGACTTTAATTACTGACTGATATTGTATAACATAAAGCCCTAAGAAAAGTACTCGATACTTTTGGTTCGATACTTTAATGAGTACGATACTGTTTTGCGATACTACTCATGAGTACAGTATCGATACTTTCCATTCGAAGCCGTGTCCCTAATGACATGACGTTTCATGTATTTGACAATTTTGACATTTATGACATTAGTTTTGGAGTGAGTCAGGTCTTTTTATCCTTTTCTGGTCGAAATGTATGAAGTTGATAAAAATACAATTATTTCTTTTTTGCTATTGTTAATTAAAATTATTTTTTGTTTTTATGGATTAACAAAACAAAAACAAATTCCATTATTTTTGTCTGTACTTTGTGGGCCCGAAAGTGGGCATTCTCCTTTTAATAAAAAATATGATGAACATAACAAAACACTCTAATTAGCTTCTTAGTATTTATTATATTTTCAAATTGTAAAATAAAAAATAAGAGTAACAAAGTTGGTTCTATATCGTGGTTTAGAAATCAGTGGTAGTGTGTATGTGCGGGTACAGTAACGTGTCCGTCTGTGCGACAGACTCACGGCGCCGGGCGCGGGCCAGGCGCAGCCGCAGGTGGCGAGCTGCCCCGAGGTGAGCTGCGTGGGGCTGACGTCACTGCTGCTGGTGGTGACGTCACAGCTGGCGCTCATGTTCTTCTACTCGCTGTACAAGTAAGTGCACCCCCTCCCTCCCTCACATTTCATTTCGACATGAATTTGAAACTCCACGAGTACCTGGTATCGTACTTGTAAACCTATAGACAGCATCCGACACGGTTGACATGAAAGGGCTCCTCCAAGGTCAAAGTGATATACATATCCTAAACAAGGGGTTCCATCCCAGTACAAAGTGACCTCCCTACTGACCGCGGGTTCCAATATAATCTACGATTAGTGCGTTCAGAACGACGGGCTGCCGCAGGGTAATGTTTTAGCTCCAGTTTTTTTAAATATGTATGGCCATATCATTTGGTCATTGCTAATAATCTTTGGGGTAAAGTGCCTCCTACCTTTCTCGTAGGCAGAATAGTAGCTAGGGCAGGCATTGGAAAACCCGATCTTAATCTATACAAACCTGGAAGCAAATTAATCCCAAAGCCACGATACCTGGCCAAATTCTGTCCGTGTAGGGTATTAGACTGCGCTCGCTAGCCCAGGTGACGCAATCAAACGCGAGCATGATGACTGAGCAGGACGTGCCAGGCCTCTTATTTTAATTTCATGTCATTTACCATTTTTTTTTGTCCACAGAGAAAAGAAGGAGGCTCAAGCGAAGAAATTCTTCTAATTGTTAGTGATTATCGATAGATGGCACCGCCGGTTGCGCGTTACTGACACAGCTGGACGCTGTCGCAGCTCGAGAACTGTCTCGGAATTACTCAAATTTGTCGCAAACTATTAGTGATAGCAATTGTTGTATGTTATATTGTCTGTGAAATGTTCAGTAACACGGAATCGGCGGCCGTTTTAGGTTTTTTTACCAACACGTGGTAGCGAGATAGTGAATACGACTGTACATAATATTTATAAACTGTTATCTGTTTCTAAATGATTTCAATTTCATTTACAATTCATGAACTATATAATGTCTCTTCGACGTTGTCCGTCGGTGTCTCGCTGTGTGTGTGTGTCTGTGTGCGCGGGAGTGTAAAAATGGTTGTAAGTAAAATTATTTTTTGAAATTATATTTGTCTTTTACTGAAATCCTTTACCTTAACCTCATGAACTGGTGCCGAGCTGGGATGAGCACGAGGAAAAAGCGTTGTGGCCATGTTAATAAATTGGGACACTTGGAGCGTAACTGAAAGCGGATCCCGGGTGTCGCGAGACGCAACTGGGACAACGCTCGGATGATGATGATGACTTGGAGCGTAACTGAGAACACTAAAAGCTTGATAAAAGAGCATATTATGACTCGCCTGGATCATCAGGGAGGTTCTGCTCTGTGTTCCTTGGTCCACTAGTCCATTAATATTGACTCTCCCGCACAGCATGTATAACTTCCAGACCTTCCAACCCAGTCCGGGTTGGAAGGTCTGGAAGCTGTCGAGATATTTGGAGTAAAGCATTCGAACAGGTTCCAATACCGGTTGTATCGAACATTACAACCTTTAAGAGGCGCCGAGCCTTCATGTCTTTGGAGGGACTAGGGAGCATCTGGACAGTTGGAAAAGTTGCGAGGATCATCCTGGAGCCCCCAGGCGTCGTTTGCTCTAAGAGGGATAGACTCCGAAGTGGTCAAATACAGAAGCAGCCATGCCCTAGATAAAGACTAACGAAGTGGTCCCCAAACGCAATCCCGACTACGGCACGCCTCTAGCAAGTCGCAGATAAGTCTGAGTAGGTACTTTGTAGGAGCACCTCGTTAGGGGCCACCGGGCACCACACCCTTCTCTTGTTGAACTCCATTGATATGGAAATTAAAATAGAACTGGTTTAAGCCCGAGATAACCTCGCGCGGTCGACGTACGTAAGTCCAGTGGCCCCGATGGTATTCCGGCGGTGTCCTCCTCTACGGGTAGTGTGCCGGATGCGTGGAGGGAGGCCTACGTGCAACCGATCCCCAAGAATGGGGATAGGTAAGATCCGAACAACTACCGCCCCATAGCCACCCATAGTCACCTCAATGATTTGTAAGGTTTTTGAGCTAATCATGAACAACATAGCCGCCCACAAAAGGACAACTAATCCTTTAAAAGTATACAATTTTACATGCAAATTACATTAACAACGAACCTTAATGATAAAGTTAGCATAGATTAACAAATATTCCATTATAACTGATTTAGAATTTAGATACACGAATTAACAATATCACAATATTAATCTGCAACAGTATCAATTGGCAAAGCACATAATTTATATCTCCTGGTTTGAACTCTTCTTCACGTTTCAGCCACTTTGGTCTCTGTTGAAGTCTCGATAAGTACTCTTTTTGCCATCTAGCCCAAAAATCGTTTAAAAGTTTTTGAGTATACTGCCACTGGGTTAAGTTGCTCATTTTAGCTTCTTTCATCGTTATATTTGGCATAAGGACAGGTGGTTCTGTGATCAGGAAATGTCCAGGGGTGAGAGGTTGCATGCTTACATCATCCATGGGACACAGCGAACGTGAGTTTAGACAGGCTTCAATCTCACAGAGAACGGTCGTCATCTCCTCAAATGTTCAATTAGTATTGAGAATCCTCTTTAAATGTCGTTTCATAAACATCACTCCGGCCTCCCACAGGCCTAATAGTCACTATTTATATTTTGCCCTTTTCAAGGTAGTCGATGAAAAGTATAAATATAAATAAATATAAATATTGTGGGACACTTTTCACACAGCGCTATCTAGCCCAAAGTAAGCTAATATTAGCTTGTGTTATGGGATCTAGATAACTGATAAACATACTTATATATTTCTAAATAGTAGTCCAATGGCCTCGATGGTATTCCGGCGGTGTCCTCCTCTACGGGTAGTGTGCCGGATGCGTGGAGGGAGGCCTACGTGCAACCGATCCCCAAGAATGGGGATAGGTAAGATCCGAGCAACTACCGCCCCATAGCCACCCATAGTCACCTCAATAATTTGTAAGGTTTTTGAGCTAATCATTAACAAGCAGTTCATGCGTTACCTGGATGATCACTCCTTAATAAACGACTGGCAATATGGTTTTTGACCGCAACGGCATATGTGAAGCACTTTAGGTTGAATTTGGATATGGGGCACTGTGTCAACGAATTAGAAAAATACTTGTATCTTGTACGAGGTTTATTGGCAACTGTTTTAACAAGTTTTATGCATAGCCTTATATGATACGTATTCGCTTCAACATAGCCGCCCACAAAAGGACAACTAGTCCTTTAAAAGTATACAATTTTACATGCAAATTACATTAACAACGAACCTTAATGATAAAGTTAGCATAGATTAACAAATATTCCATTATAACTGATTTAGAATTTAGATACACGAATTAACAATATCACAATATTAATCTGCAACAGTATCAATTGGCAAAGCACATAATTTATATCTCCTGGTTTGAACTCTTCTTCACGTTTCAGCCACTTTGGTCTCTGTTGAAGTCTCGATAAGTACTCTTTTTGCCATCTAGCCCAAAAATCCTTTAAAAGTTTTTGAGTATACTGCCACTGGGTTAAGTTGCTCATTTTAGCTTCTTTCATCGTTATATTTGGCATAAGGACAGGTGGTTCTGTGATCAGGAAATGTCCAGGGGTGAGAGGTTGCATGCTTACATCATCCATGGGACACAGCGAACGTGAGTTTAGACAGGCTTCAATCTCACAGAGAACGGTTGTCATCTCCTCAAATGTTAAATTAGTATTGAGAATCCTCTTTAAATGTCGTTTCATAAACATCACTCCGGCCTCCCACAGGCCTAATAGTCACTATTTATATTTTGCCCTTTTCAAGGTAGTCGATGAAAAGTATAAATATAAATAAATATAAATATTGTGGGACACTTTTCACACAGCGCTATCTAGCCCAAAGTAAGCTAATATTAGCTTGTGTTATGGGATCTAGATAACTGATAAACATACTTATATATTTCTAAATACATACATATTATAGATAAATAACACCCAGACACAGAATAGACCGTCGTGCTCATCACACAAAGTTTTAGCCTGGGTGGGAATCGAACCCACGACCTCTTGCGTAGCAGTCGGATGCACTCCCACCGCGCCACAGAAGCAGTCAGTATTCCATGCGCATTCCAAAATATAGACGCCATAACCTTACCGGCCGATTTCTGAATCTTTGGCAGCTTCGGGCGGTTTTCACCAGCCGCTCTCCACTCCGCTGACTGCCGATTGGTTCCGGAGTAAAATGGTGTACCCATGTTTCACCCATTGTCACATACCGACGGACGTAAAAAAACCTTTTTATTACGATTCATCAGCGCCAAACATCGCTCTGAATCATTGATACGTTGTTCCTTTTGATCAGTTGTAAGCAAACGCGGCACCCACTTGGAAAAAAGTTTTTTCATTGCCAATTTTTTATGTAAAATAGTGAAAACACTACCAGCTTAAATCTTTACTATCTCGGCTATCTCGCGCACTTTTATCTTCCGATCTTCCATTACGATTTTGAGGACTTGGTTAATATTTTGTTGAGTCACTGCTTCATTTGGACGACCTGGGGGCCTAAAAAGGCAACATTGTATGTTTCATATTTTGATCAAATGTTTCATTTCACAATTTATAAAATGACAAGTTATTTGATGAATTACAAAATGAAGGTCAAATGTTTCATATTTTGTAAATCATCTTATTTGACAGTTTTGTATGGAAATGCGTAAAATGGTCCATTTAAATGAATCATCATTAATGTCAAATTGGAGAAATTTTAAATGTCACTAGGTGACTAACATTTTACGTTCATATTTAGTAATTTCACTGTCGTTATTGAATTTTAAGAGCTAACACTGTTAAATTTATACATTTTTGGGGCAATGGCAGACTTGTGACAGTAAAGAAACTCTTTAGAGCATGCTAGTCTTGAAGAAACTTGTATGTATAGAAGATGTATGAGCATGCTAGTCTTGAAGAAACTTGTATGTATAGAAGATGTATTGTAGAGCTAAGAGTTGGCTTTTAAGATGCGTGACCCTAAGTTTATTGGTTTGTTTAGTTTAAATAATTGTTTGACTTTAATCTTTATAGAATAAGAGCCTTATATAGGTTGTATTCATGGAACACTTTGCCACTGTCAGGCCATTTGAGTATGAGGAAAGGTATCAGAACGGAAAGTGGTCTTCTTCATTTTTGCATATTCCCAGTTACTTTCAAACTCAAACTGAGCTTGGAACTTAAGGTCCTCCTTTATTGGCTGCTAGGACCAGCTTAGGTTTGGCTTTCATTCTATAATTGCATAAATTACAAGTAGAATTATTATGTCAAAGCAAGTGGCTTATTAACACTACGCATATTGGAAAGATTAAAGGCATATTCAAGATATTGTAACATTTCAACACAAAAGGCCCACCAACATTTAAAGCCCAAGCCAATCCTATCTGCCAGCTGATGTATCTGCCAATCAACAGAGGATGCCCTCTTTCTTAGATTGAGACAGCAGAGATCAGTCGCTCGCGCAGTGGTAATGGTATGATAATGGTAATTCCATTTGAAGTTACCAAATCTGTAATCCTCAGACTTCAATGTGATAAGCTTTTGATACAACTTTGGTCAACGCTCAGATGATGATAATGGTAAAGGTGAAAATAGATATGTAAAGAGATAAAAAAAATATTGGAAACTAGTAAACAGCTCTTGCAGCATTTATTTATAACAAAACTAACATGTTCCAGTTGATTCACTGCTATGGATCCTTTTATGGTCACTACTCCACTTCCCACAATCACCACCACTACTTCCAACTACCCTATAACCGTTCCTGATTAAATGCAGAAAGATCCAGTGAATAGCGCGTTCAAACAAAAAGTCTTCAGCTTTAGAAGATCAAAGAAGCATTATTTTATTAGTAGATATTTTCACATTGCTGAGACCATTTCACTTTAAGATTTGCCGTGATTCAGATTTAAATATTATAAGTATTAATGCAAGCCAAAAATGAAATAATTATTCTTCTAATGTGTAAAGTGTCTTGAATCTGAAAATAAATCATTTTGGTTATTAGAAGTGCATTTATGGAGTGCATGCAGTAAGGAGAAAATTTTTGTTTTTCAAAATTCTAAATCATTTTATGAAATTTTCCATTGATTCAGGCTGATTGATTGATTGAGCGTTCCCCATCATTTGTGTCCCTGCGACCGCGTTTGAAGTCTGCATACCACCGACAAATGGTTGCTTTAGAGGGAGCTGATCCCGCATAACATAGTAAGTAACTAAAATAGTTACTGTATTACTTTTAAAAATAGTAGAAATTAATCTATGCAAATATTATTACGGCGTTGTCCCAACCCCTAATAATACACACAACATAGAATTACAACAAGGTGGAATGCAATATATAAAATATAGGAAGAGCTGAAAGGAAGGTGAAAAGATTTACTCAGTTCCGCTTTTACGTTTGTAGAATAGAATTCTCAATGTATGAGTTTGACACTCGTTTTCGGCATGTAATTTGATTGAACGTATCGAATTTGAAATTGGTAGGCAAAGGTATGTAGGTAGGTAGGTAGGTAGGTAGGTAGGTAGGTAGGTAGGTAGGTAGGTAGGTAGGTAGGTAGGTAGGTAGGTAGGTAGGTAGGTAGGTAGGTAGGTAGGTAGGTAGGTAGGTAGGTAGGTAGGTAGGTAGGTAGGTAGGTAGGTAGGTAGGTAGGTAGGTAGGTAGGTAGGTAGGTAGGTAGGTAGGTAGGTAGGTAGGTAGGTAGGTAGGTAGGTAGGTAGGTAGGTAGGTAGGTAGGTAGGTAGGTAGGTAGGTAGGTAGGTAGGTAGGTAGGTAGGTAGGTAGGTAGGTAGGTAGGTAGGTAGGTAGGTAG
>OX419753.1:13647500-13668000 GCA_948477245.1 Thumatha senex
ATTTATAGCTTTGCCACATGCTTGTGTTACATGAGTATTAAAAGTGAGTTTATGATCGATAGTCAGTCCCAGGAGTTTAATGTTTGTTTTTAAACCAATTTCAACCCCGCCCATGAGCAGACGTGGTTCGTCGTAAATGAGCTTCCGCGTTAATACCATGGCATTTGTCTTTTGCGGTGCAAATTTGAGCTTATTGTCAACGCCCCACTCCCGCACATGTTCGAGGGTGAAATTGGCCCGTTGCTCTATTTCCTGGGCCGTATCTCCATCAAAAACCAGGACTATATCATCCGCAAAAGCTTGGACATACACCCCCATGCCCTCCAACCGCTTCAGTAAGGGATCTAATAGCAAATTCCAAAGCAAGGGACCACTAATCGACCCTTGGACACATCCCTTCTGTGTTCCTTTCTTATACTCCTCTCCGCAGTATCTGACGCACACCATCCTCCCACTCAGATAGCTGCTCACTACCTTCCTCAGATTTATCGGGCACTCTTCCTCTGCCAGCCGGACCTCTATGGCCGGCCACCATGCGCTGTCGAAGGCGCCCTCTATGTCCAACGATATCAATACGGCAATTTTCTTGCTATGAAGTTTTTTGCGTATGTGTTGCAGTAGATCATAGAGAGCGTCCTCGGTGCCCCGCTGGGGCATGAAACCGTACTGGCGAGTACTCAGTCTTGGTATTAGGTAAAATCTCAGGCGAGCAACGAGCATTTTCTCGTACAGTTTCCCAAGGACGGACAGTAGACCTATCGGCCTGTACGCCTTGGGAGTACTGTAAGAGTCCCTCCCAGGTTTCCTCAGAACCACTACAACAGCCTCCTTCCTGAGTTTTGGAAAGTAGTGCAGCTCCAAACACTTATTGAGGATGCCGAGGAGCAGAGTCGGTTCACATGCCGCTGCATGCAAACAGATATCCGCGGTGAAACCATCAGCTCCTGGCGCTTTCTTGGGATTAAAGGTTTTCAGAGCCTTCATTAGTTCGCCGTGTGTAAATGGAGGATCATCGTTATGATGACCACCCATATTTACCGTCCTGGCCAGAGCTCGTATCCTCGTGTGCGCCCGGTTGTCCTGTTCCACGCTATCCTCCGGGTAGAAGGTGTCCGCCAGATAACACGCCGATCCCCCGGCCTCCAGCCACTTGCCGTCCTTGATCAATGGTAGGTCTTCCTCCCTAGCTGTGGATCTCCCTATAACCCTGTATATACTCTCCCATACTCCTTCTCTATCCTGTTTACCACAGAAGCTCTTCCAACTGTTTATCTGGGCAGCTTTCACCTCCAACTCATACACTTTTTTCTGTTCCAGGTACTGTGCCACCACCCACTCCCTTCGTATTGGTGCTGCGTTTCTAATGCGACGTCGCTTTGTCCTCACCAGCTTCTTCATTTCAGCGAGCCTCTCCGACCACCACGGCATGGCAAGTACCTCCTTATTTTTCTTTTTTGGGATCGTCTCATTGCATGTTAATTTTATTACATCTGTGTACGACTGTATTGTTTTTTCTAGTGTACAGTTTGTATTAATTTGGTTTATTGTGTCGGTAGTGATATTATTTTCGCGTAGTTTTCGTGTCATAAGCTGTTTGAAGCTATTCCAATCCGCTTTGGCTGTATTATAAAGTCGTGTTGCGCGTTCCACGTTGATCCCAGACGATTTTTGTAAGCGGATGTTAAATGCCACGCTATTGTGATCAGAGTGTACCAGTCCCTCAGTGACGTGCCAATCCTCGATAATGCCCAAAAGGTCCTCTGTGCAGACAGTAATGTCCACGTGGCTGCAGTACCTTTTGCCTCCCCTTATGTAATCGAAGGTGGGCGTCTCTCCGTTATTGAGGATATGGAGTTGCATTTCTACGAGGGCTCCCATCAGGCATTCACCTCGAGCATCCTCAGTTCTGCCACCCCACCAAGTACTCCAAGCGTTAGCATCGCCCCCAAAAATAAGCTGTTTATTTTTAAACTTACGTGCTATCTTTTTGATGTGTTCCAGGTAGGGCTCTAATGGGTAATCAGGTTCAAAATACAGGGATACCAGTTGGATCTCCCAGGCGCTGGTACGAATACCCACCACTATGATGTTATTGGTAGTGAGCTCCGGGTATTGTATGACGTCAAGGTTTTGATCGAAAACAGCTATTGCTGCCTTGATCGGTTCTTCCCCTTGTGCGGTATTCTGGTAGATCTTAACACCCTGGTACCCCCTCATTCTTTTAATTGCGCCCGTATACGGCTCCTGTAGCAGCGCCACAGATACCCGTCGCTTGGTGGCCTCTATCATTAATTCTTCAGTTGGAAGTTTTGCTTTTTGGAGGTGGTTAGGTTAGGTTAGGTTAGGTTAGGTTAGGTTAGGTTAGGTTAGGTTAGGTTAGGTTTTTTTTTTTTGTTTTCGCGGGGAATGCATTTACGCACCGTCATCCCTGCTGCGGGGGCAGCAGGGACGGTGTGTGGGGCTCCCGGCCCGTGAGAGAGGGCCGTCCTACCCACTAAACCCCGCGGTGTTCCGCCTCACCTTAAAACCGACTCGCAGGGTAGGCCTGAGGTTAAATCACTGCGAGCCGGCAAGGGGCACCCCAGAACGGAGGGGTCCGTCTCGGGGCGGTCGATAAGCGACCACCCCGGAGCTCCCTAAGGAGCTGAAGAACTAGCCCGCACCTCCACCGCTCTCGAGCGCTCCTCTGTAAGCAGAGGAGGTGAGAGCGGCCGGCACGGGCGTGCGCAGAAAGTGGGCACCCCCTGGAACACAGAAAGGGTGCCCGTCGCCGAGTGGCCAGTTGGGCGGGGTCCCCCGACCTTCCGCCCACGGCCAGACACTATTCGGGGGCGCGCATGTATTGAGCACGTCGACGCCCCCGAACAGGACGGCGGGGCGGGAGCGTCTGTCCCGTACGCTCCCGCACCCGCAACTCCTCACGTTTCGCCGCCATCACCTCGCTAGCAAACGAGGCGACGGCGGCCCAACACTGTTGGCTGCCGACCATGGCTTGCACCACAGCCGGCAGCGACAAATTTCCACCGACAAGGCCCGTAAGGGCGATACGCGGCCCGTCCCACGCCGGGCACACGGCGAGTGTGTGCTCCGCCGTGTCCACGACGCCACTTGAGCAGTGGCGACACACGGGGTCCGGCTCCACCCCAGCCACCTCCCACAGGTACTTGGCGAATACGCCATGCCCTGTGAGGAGCTGACTGAGGTGAAATGTCGGCGCTCCGTGTGCCCTCTCCACCCAAGCCCGCAGGACGGGCCGGACAGCCCCCACGAGCCGGGGGCTAACTGAGGGGCCTACCAACCTCTCGGCCCACTTCCGGAAGAGATCGTCGCGAGCCGACTGTCTCCAGCGGTCGATCTCGTCCGGAAGGGGCCGTCCACCGTTACTTCGCACCAGGGCGCTCTCTTCATACACCTTTTTAAGGACTCCAGCCTCGAGATCCCAAGGGAGGCTTCCTGCAATTAGGCACGCCGCCTCGTAGGAGACGGTGCAGTACGCTCGTGCCGCCCTCTGCGCAATCGACCGCTGCGGACGCCGCAGCAGCGGAATTGTCTTGGCGCAGAGGGCGTGCGCCCAGATGGGCGCTCCATACAACGCCTTTGAGCGCACTACACCGTCGTAGAGGCGACGGCATGCACTATTTGGGCCTCCCCGATTGGGGAGCAGCCTCGCCAGCCTTCCGGCGTACGACAACAACTTTGGCGACAGACGCCGGAAGTGCTCGACGAAGCCCCATCGGCTGTCGAGTACCAAACCAAGATACTTAATACTCGACCCGACAGCGATGGGGGTGCCGCTCACCACAATCTGACAATCTCGAGGTGGCCCTCGCCGAGGCCCGTGAAAGAAAACGGCCTCGGACTTTTCAAGGGCCACCTGGAGTCCTAGCGCCCTGATGCGGCTGACCACCTGGGCAACGCCCGCGGTGGCCAGGACTTTCGCCTCGCGAAAATCTGGGCCCCGCGCGGTAACTAGGGTATCGTCGGCGTAACAGAGGACGCCGACTCCCCGAAGAGTAGCACCGCGCAGGACCCAATCATATCCGATGTTCCACAGGAGCGGACCCAGAACCGACCCCTGTGGAACACCGCACGACATATTTGTGCGGACCACTCCCGACCGGGCCGGATAGGAGATGGCCCGGTCGACAAAGTAGTCCGCAAGAATGCGCCTGAGGTACCACGGGACATTGTGGTACCTCATTGTCCCGTGGTACCTCGAGGTTAGGTTAGGTTAGGTTAGGTTAGGTTTTTTTTTTTTTTTTTTTGTTTTCGCGGGGAATGCATTTACGCACCGTCATCCCTGCTGCGGGGGCAGCAGGGACGGTGTGTGGGGCTCCCGGCCCGTGAGAGAGGGCCGTCCTACCCACTAAACCCCGCGGTGTTCCGCCTCACCTTAAAACCGACTCGCAGGGTAGGCCTGAGGTTAAATCACTGCGAGCCGGCAAGGGGCACCCCAGAACGGAGGGGTCCGTCTCGGGGCGGTCGATAAGCGACCACCCCGGAGCTCCCTAAGGAGCTGAAGAACTGGCCCGCACCTCCACCGCTCTCGAGCGCTCCTCTGTAAGCAGAGGAGGTGAGAACGGCCGGTACGGGCGTGCGCAAGAATTGGGCACCCCCTGGAACACAGAAAGGGTGCCCGTCGCCGAGTGGCCAGTTGGGCGGGGTCCCCCGACCTTCCGCCCACGGCCAGACACTATTCGGGGGCGCGCATGTATTGAGCACGTCGACGCCCCCGAACCGGACGGCGGGGCGGGAGCGTCTGTCCCGTACGCTCCCGCACCCGCAACTCCTCTCGTTTCGCCGCCATCACCTCGCTAGCAAACGAGGCGACGGCGGCCCAACACTGTTGGCTGCCGACCATGGCTTGCACCACAGCCGGCAGCGACAAATTTACACCGACAAGGCCCGTAAGGGCGATACGCGGCCCGTCCCAAGCCGGGCACACGGCGAGTGTGTGCTCCGCCGTGTCCACGACGCCACTTGAGCAGTGGCGACACACGGGGTCCGGCTCCACCCCAGCCACCTCCCACAGGTACTTGGCGAATACGCCATGCCCTGTGAGGAGCTGACTGAGGTGAAATGTCGGCGCTCCGTGTGCCCTCTCCACCCAAGCCCGCAGGACGGGCCGGACAGCCCCCACGAGCCGGGGGCTAACTGAGGGGCCTACCAACCTCTCGGCCCACTTCCGGAAGAGATCGTCGCGAGCCGACTGTCTCCAGCGGTCGATCTCGTCCGGAAGGGGCCGTCCACCGTTACTTCGCACCAGGGCGCTCTCTTCATACACCTTCTTGAGGACTCCAGCCTCGAGATCCCAGGGGAGACTTCCTGCAATTAGGCACGCCGCCTCGTAGGAGACGGTGCAGTACGCTCGTGCCGCCCTCTGCGCAATCGACCGCTGCGGACGCCGCAGCAGCGGGATTGTCTTGGCGCAGAGGGCGTGCGCCCAGATGGGCGCTCCATACAACGCCTTTGAGCGCACTACACCGTCGTAGAGGCGACGGCATGCACTATTTGGGCCTCCCCGATTGGGGAGCAGCCTCGCTAGCCTTCCGGCGTACGACAATAACTTTGGCGACAGACGCCGGAAGTGCTCGACGAAGCCCCATCGGCTGTCGAGTACCAAACCAAGATACTTAATACTCGACCCGACAGCGATGGGGGTGCCGCTCACCACAATCTGACAATCTCGAGGTGGCCCTCGCCGAGGCCCGTGAAAGAAAACGGCCTCGGACTTTTCGAGGGCCACCTGGAGTCCTAGCGCCCTGATGCGGCTGACCACCTGGGCAACGCCCGCGGTGGCCAGGACTTTCGCCTCGCGAAAATCTGGGCCCCGCGCGGTGACTAGGGTATCGTCGGCGTAACAGAGGACGCCGACTCCCCGAAGAGTAGCACCGCGCAGGACCCAATCATATCCGATGTTCCACAGGAGCGGACCCAGAACCGACCCCTGTGGAACACCACAAGACATACCGGAGCGGACTACTCCCGACCGGGTCGGATAGGAGATGGCCCGGTCGACAAAGTAGTCCGCAAGAATGCGCCTGAGGTACCACGGGACATTGTGGTACCTCAGCGCCTCGGCGATGGTCTGCCAGGGGATGGTGTTGAAGGCGTTCGCGATGTCGAGCGACACCGCCAGCAACACCTCCCCCCGACCGACCGCCTCTTCGACGCTGTCCCTGAGCCGGGAAATGGCGTCCAGGGTCGACCTCCCGCGACGAAAACCGTACTGGCCGTCATTGAGATTGGGCCCCGCCCCCTCCAGGTGCCCGACGAGACGCGCCGCGAGCACTCGCTCGAGCAGCTTGCTCATCTCGTCGAGCAATACGATGGGGCGGTAGGCCGACGGCGACTCGGCCGGGCGCCCGTGCTTCTTCAACAGCACGAGACGCCCGGTTTTCCACTGTCGCGGGACCTTACCCGACGCCACACACTCCGACAACAAAGACAGCGTCTCCTCCTCGAACGCCGGCATAACCAGAGCGATGACGCGCCTAGGAATGCCATCCGGACCGGGGGCGCGGTTCCTCGTTTTGAGTTTAAGGACCGCCGCCCCGAGCTCGGCATCCGACACGGGCGGAATCATCGCCTCTGTGTCTGCCGGCGTCTGGCTTGGTGCCATCCGCGGTGGGACCCACTCTTCCCGCGCAGGGAAGAGGGAACTGACAACGTGGCCGACGAATGAGGGCTCGAGAGACTTTGTGAGGGGAGGCGCCCAGGGCCGGAGTTTGTCGCTCACGGCTTTGTACGGGCGCCCCCACGGATCTTCGTTTAGGGTCTCGAGCCACTCCTTCCAGGCCGCCTCCTTGGCGGCCTTGATCGCCGAGCTGAGGGCAGCTCGGGCAGCCCGGTATGCGGCGAGTAGTTCTTCTTCTTGGGCAGGATCACTGTTTCCTCGACCGCGACAGCGAGTGTACCTACGCTGGGCTGCGTGGCATGAAGTACGCAGCCCAGCCAACTCATCATTCCACCAATACACTCGCTTTCGCGGCCGAACAGGCCCCGCCCTCTTCATCGCCGCATCGCAGACGCGAGTCAGGGCGCCGGAAAGCCACCCAGCCCTCGCGTCCACGTCCGGGCTAACGTCGTCACCTGCGGCCCATCGCTCGACGATGGCCGCCTCCTTCGCCAGTTCCCGGTCCAGCGTCCGCAGACGCCACCGCGGACCTTCCTCAACCGAACGACGGTCCCCGACCGCCGGGGTCTCCGAGCCGGCGTTGACGATGTCGAACCATATGTAGCGATGATCCGACATCGTCTCCACCCCCTCGATCACCCTCCAACCACGTGTGCGGCTAGCCAGGCCAGAACTGGCAAAGGACAGGTCGATTATACTACGACCCGTCCCCGTTCGCCGCACGAACGTGTGGACCGACCCTCGGTTGAGCAGCACCAAGCCATTGGACACCGCCCATTCCTCGACCATCTCACCCCGGCTATCGGTTTCTGGAGATCCCCACGCCCGTGAGTGTGCGTTGAAATCTCCAGCTACCACCACCGGGGTGGGGTGCGCTTCTGCCAACAGAGCCCCGACCTCAATCAACCAACGCTCATACTCAGCGAGGCTTCTGTTGGGCGAGAAGTACACCCCGACTACTGCAACGTCTCCCAGCAGCGCGAGAACGCAACCGCGTCCCTGGAGCACCCTATCAAAAGCACCCCGCTGGGAGACGATAGCCACCAACTCGTCGCGGCTGCCAGCCCAGTTATCGCGGGCGCGAACCGCGTACGGTTCGGCGACTATAGCCACAGTCGCCTGTAACTGTGCGACAGACTGAAGCAGCAGATCTTGGGCCGCCGCACAGTTACCGACGTTGGCCTGCAGTACCGAGATGGGAGCCATTTAATTTTGGGCGATGTCCATCACCTCCTCTAAAACCTGGGTGGGCTGACGCGTACGTCCAGCACCACCCCGACGCCTCCTCTTCGTCGATGCCGCCAAACAGGCCTTCGTGCCCAGGCGGTGCGCAGCGGCACCTCCCGCCGCTGCGCAGACGGGACACTGGGGCTCCGCTGAGCAGCCGGCCGCTTTGTGACCGGGCTGGCCACAACGGAAGCAAAGTGCGCTGCGATCGACTCCCGCAGCGCACCGGGCCCCCACATGTCCGACCTCAAGGCAGCGGAAGCAACGCTGCGGCCTGGACTCCAGCAATGTTACACGGACGCGGGACCATCCGATCGCAACAGGGCGGCCATCGGTTAGGATTTTGGCCGCTGCGATCGGGCATTTTACCCACGCCGTGCCTTCTTGACGGCCCGCTTGACGGACAATCTGTCCAACGAGAACGCTGGTGGTGGCGCACCCTCCTACGTCCGCCACCACCCGAGCAACGACCTCCTTAGTGGCCGCGTCGCCTAGACCGGAGATGCGCAGCTCCGCGCACTTCTCCGGCCTGGCAACACGGACATCCTCTCCCAGAGCAGTCTTTAGCTGCTCCGCCAGAGCGTCGGCCTTCTGGCACCTTTCCGTGCCTGCCACTTCCAGAATTCGGCCTCCAGTGGCGGCCGTACGGAAACGTAAGTCCCCGATGCCAAGGCTCTTGAGGTCGATCTTTGCCTCAGCTTCTGCCAATTTGGAGGCGTACGTCACGCCCCTCTTTACCGCGTCCTGCTGCAGCGTTATTACTACCGCAGCAGTGCGCGGGGAGCGGAGTTTTTGGGGGCGCTTCTTCGAGGCGGGCGCGTTGGCGGGCGCCGGTACCGACTTTGTTACTGGCTGCTTGGCCACCGGCGCCTTCTTCGGGCGCCCGGCCACCACATTCCAGGCCTCGGTTAGCGGCCGAGGAGTGGGTGGCGGTGGGGGGCGCTCCTGACGAGCTGCCTCGGCTTCACGCGCCGCAGCGCTCTTCTTCTTCCTCCCTTTCTTTCCATTTTTTGTATTCTGCACAGGAGGGGAGGAACCTGGCAGAGCAGCCGACGGAGCGCCCGTCTCCTCCAACGAAGGGCCGGAGACGGGAGCGGAAGAACGTGGCGCGGCGTTAGAGACGCCAGCGGACCGAATGTGAGCGGCACTGGCAGCAGTGCCGGACGTGCCGGGTTGGGATCCAATCGATACTTTAGACGCGATTGCGGAGCACCCTACAGAACGGGCGGCATTTCGAGCGTCCGCCTGCAGCGGCGGGCGAAGTCGCGGCTCCGGCAGCAGGCGGTCTCCAATGCCGTCAAAGCGCGCGTCTAGGAGGAACATGATCTCCTCGCGCGACATTGACGTTGGTGGGGCGTTCGCCTGCCTCTTCAGGAGGTCCACTTCGGCCCGTAAGGCAGCAAGCTCACGCTGCAGACGGGCATTTTCCCCGGACTCCGTGCGGGCCCGCAACTCCCGCACGTGTTCCAGGATGGATCCTGCGGCAGACCTCAGGCCCTGCACGCTTTGGCCCTTCAGGCGGGAGGACTTGTGAGCGATGGAGCGGATCGCCTCCACCGCCTCCTCGACCGCCTTCTCTAGTTGCTCGGCCCTGAGGTCGGCCGCAGCTTGTGACTTCTTCGAAGTTTCTCCTTCAGGAACAGGAGACTGGCGGAGGAAGGAGAGTCGCCTCTCCTCCCTCCTTCGAAGCTCTTCGGCGAGCTCCTCCTCCGCTTGGAGCTCTAGCTCCCGCTCCTTGGCCGCATTTAGTTCGGCCTTAGCCTTGGCGAGGCCAACGTATTGCCCCGTTGTTGGGGGGCGACCACGGCCCCGCTTACCGGGCTGGCCCCGGACAGAACCGGTGCCAACCGACTCCTCACTGTCTCCCTCCGACCCCGAGTTCCGGCGTTTGCGCCACAGCCGGGACAGCGGGGAGGGAGAAGGACCAGGGGAAACCTCGATCATAGAGACCACACTGCTGTCGGAATCCGACAGCAGCAGGTCTCCCGACAGCCGACGCGGAGCGGCGTCGCAGCGCGAGAGTGACACTCGCGCTTCTCTCATAAGACTAGGCACTGGAGTGCCAGGTCTAGTCTTAATATCCGTTTCGTTAGCCCTATCATCGGGCAGATCAGCGTCCGTTACGAGTAAGCCAAAGTTGTTGTTTAAAAATATATTATCAGTCGTTTTTGTCATTGTGTTTGAGTTGAGAGCCATACTATTCCCACGATTATGAGACGAAGGGAGTCGACTCCCTGGGTGACGCTCATTCCAGGGAGCGCTATGGATACTGTGGGGTGCTCCAGGTGCCCCACAGGTTTTAACGACTTCGCTGTCGGGTGTTATAGACTTTTCCCTGTCGCGGGCCGGCCAATGAAGGCAAGCCCTTCGGTCCCCAGGACCACCACGTACCAACTGGTGCCACCAGTTGGATTGTTGCGAAGACCCCGGAGATTACGAAACGCGAGGAGGGGGGCTGGCCCTCCCCAACTCCGACGCTGGCACGAATGCCTGTAGGCCCCTGCGCGAGCAGACAGCCTACGCGTCCACACCACGAAACCTCGCTACTACCGGTCGTGGCCGGGAGCGACACCAACGATGTGATGCTTCAACCGGCCAGGCCGGGAGCGGTCACAAATACCGTAGGCCTTGCAGGCCAACCATACCACGACCCCCTTCGTGCAATGGGGTTAACTGCACGTCCACACAACGGCAAGAAAGAGCTTCAACCGGCCGAAGCCGGGAGTAACGACAGCGAGAACGAAAGACGAAAACGAAGCGCTACTACCGGCCAGGCCGGGAGCTTTCACCATTTCGCAGGCCTTCCAGGCCTGCCACACTGCGACCCCCACGGCATGGGGTCGACTGTCGGGATATTGGTACATTGGTTAACACACACAGTACTGAAGACTGCGCCCATTAGCCGATGCTCCAGGGTGCACCAGCAAAGCCCAGTTTCCACTCCCACCCGGGCGGTCCCCGGGGGGGATAGGAAACTGAACCGCCAACGTGGAGGTTCCCCGACCTAGCACCCCAGGTTAGGTTAGGTTTTTTTTTTTTTTTTTGTTTTCGCGGGGAATGCATTTACGCACCGTCATCCCTGCTGCGGGGGTAGCAGGGACGGTGTGTGGGGCTCCCGGCCCGTGAGAGAGGGCCGTCCTACCCACTAAACCCCGCGGTGTTCCGCCTCACCTTAAAACCGACTCGCAGGGTAGGCCTGAGGTTAAATCACTGCGAGCCGGCAAGGGGCACCCCAGAACGGAGGGGTCCGTCTCGGGGCGGTCGATAAGCGACCACCCCGGAGCTCCCTAAGGAGCTGAAGAACTAGCCCGCACCTCCACCGCTCTCGAGCGCTCCTCTGTAAGCAGAGGAGGTGAGAGCGGCCGGTACGGGCGTGCGCAGAAAGTGGGCACCCCCTGGAACACAGAAAGGGTGCCCGTCGCCGAGTGGCCAGTTGGGCGGGGTCCCCCGACCTTCCGCCCACGGCCAGACACTATTCGGGGGCGCGCATGTAATGAGCACGACGACGCCCCCGAACCGGACGGCGGGGCGGGAGCGTCTGTCCCGTACGCTCCCGCACCCGCAACTCCTCACGTTTCGCCGCCATCACCTCGCTAGCAAACGAGGCGACGGCGGCCCAACACTGTTGGCTGCCGACCATGGCTTGCACCACAGCCGGCAGCGACAAATCAAGTCCGACAAGGCCCGTAAGGGCGATACGCGGCCCGTCCCACGCCGGGCACACGGCGAGTGTGTGCTCCGCCGTGTCCACGACGCCACTTGAGCAGTGGCGACACACGGGGTCCGGCTCCACCCCAGCCACCTCCCACAGGTACTTGGCGAATACGCCATGCCCTGTGAGGAGCTGACTGAGGTGAAATGTCGGCGCTCCGTGTGCCCTCTCCACCCAAGCCCGCAGGACGGGCCGGACAGCCCCCACGAGCCGGGGGCTAACTGAGGGGCCTACCAACCTCTCGGCCCACTTCCGGAAGAGATCGTCGCGAGCCGACTGTCTCCAGCGGTCGATCTCGTCCGGAAGGGGCCGTCCACCATTTCTACGCACCAGGGCGCTTTCCTCATAAACACTTTTGAGGACTCCAGCCTCGAGATCCCAAGGGAGGCTTCCTGCAATTAGGCACGCCGCCTCGTAGGAGACGGTGCAGTACGCTCGTGCCGCCCTCTGCGCAATCGACCGCTGCGGACGCCGCAGCAGCGGAATTGTCTTGGCGCAGAGGGCGTGCGCCCAGATAGGCGCTCCATACAACGCCTTTAAGCGCACTACACCGTCGTAGAGGCGACGGCATGCACTATTTGGGCCTCCCCGATTGGGGAGCAGTCTCGCCAGCCTTCCGGCGTACGACAATAACTTTGGCGACAGACGCCGGAAGTGCTCGACGAAGCCCCATCGGCTGTCGAGTACCAAACCAAGATACTTAATACTCGACCCGACAGCGATGGGGGTGCCGCTCACCACAATCTGACAATCTCGAGGTGGCCCTCGCCGAGGCCCGTGAAAGAAAACGGCCTCGGACTTTTCAAGGGCCACCTGGAGTCCTAGCGCCCTGATGCGGCTGACCACCTGGGCAACGCCCGCGGTGGCCAGGACTTTCGCCTCGCGAAAATCTGGGCCCCGCGCGGTAACTAGGGTATCGTCGGCGTAACAGAGGACGCCGACTCCCCGAAGAGTAGCACCGCGCAGGACCCAATCATATCCGATGTTCCACAGGAGCGGACCCAGAACCGACCCCTGTGGAACACCGCACGACATATTTGTGCGGACTACTCCCGACCGGGCCGGATAGGAGATGGCCCGGTCGACAAAGTAGTCCGCAAGAATGCGCCTGAGGTACCACGGGACATTGTGGTACCTCAGCGCCTCGGCGATGGTCTGCCAGGGGATGGTGTTGAAGGCGTTCGCGATGTCGAGCGACACCGCCAGCAACACCTCCCCCCGACCGACCGCCTCCTCAACGCTGTCCCTGAGCCGGGAAATGGCGTCCAGGGTCGACCTCCCGCGACGAAAACCGTACTGGCCGTCATTGAGATTGGGCCCCGCCCCCTCCAGGTGCCCGACGAGACGCGCCGCGAGCACCCGCTCGAGCAGCTTGCTCATCTCGTCGAGCAATACGATGGGGCGGTAGGCCGACGGCGACTCGGCCGGGCGCCCGTGCTTCTTCAACAGCACGAGACGCCCGGTTTTCCACTGTCGCGGGACCTTACCCGACGCCACACACTCCGACAACAAAGACAGCGTCTCCTCCTCGAACGCCGGCATAACCAGAGCGATGACGCGCCCAGGAATGCCATCCGGACCGGGGGCGCGGTTCCTCGTTTTGAGTTTAAGGACCGCCGCCCCGAGCTCGGCATCCGACACGGGCGGAATCATCGCCTCTGTGTCTGCCGGCGTCTGGCTTGGTGCCATCCGCGGTGGGACCCACTCTTCCCGCGCAGGGAAGAGGGAACTGACAACGTGGCCGACGAATGAGGGCTCGAGAGACTTTGTAAGGGGAGGCGCCCAGGGCCGGAGTTTGTCGCTCACGGCTTTGTACGGGCGCCCCCACGGATCTTCATTTAGGCTCTCGAGCCACTCCTTCCAGGCCGCCTCCTTGGCGGCCTTGATCGCCGAGCTGAGGGCAGCTCGGGCAGCCCGGTATGCGGCGAGCAGCTCTTCTTCTCGGGCAGGATCACTGTTTCCTCGACCGCGACAGCGAGTGTCATCATATCATTTTCATATATTAGACACATAAAATTACGTCCACCTGTTTCTAGTTACAAATAAATTGACACGTGAATAGCGGTTTTGTAAAATTTTGCCTATAAGGAAATTCCTCATTATAAGGAAATTCCTCATTTTCAAAGATAGTAATAATAAATCATGTTCGTATGTTTCTGATTAAAAATAAATAAACATAAGTTTCAGGGTTTTCCATAATTCTACCTGTAAGAGTGTGTAAAATAGGGTATAAAAGTTTGTACGAAAATATTTGAAAACTAATGTGGGGCATGCTCAGGTGGAGGCGGTCAGGCGATGAGCGCGGACGAGCAGCAGAAGCTGTCGCAGGAGTACCAGGAGTACCAGAAGAAGCTGGAGCAGCAGAAGGAAGACTACCGCAAGGAGCACCCCGACGAGGTGCGCGACAAGGACGAGTTCGAGGACTGGTTCGAATCGGACGGGCAGCGGGAACTGCGTCAGATCTTCCAGGGGCAGAACCAGATACACGACGTGCTGAGGGACCTCAACAAGAAGGTGGACGAGGTGAGTGCCGCCAGTACTGTGCTGTGTGATGTGTGACCACTGGCCCCTATCCGGTTTGAAGGACCATATTGTGATGCAGTTTTTTAGATATTTTTTCGGGATTAAACTGGTGGCTGTATGACAAGAGAGTTACGAAAAGTGTGATCGTGGCTACTCGTTGAATAGTCCCAAGGCCCCTAAACCATATATAATAGATTTAAGTATACCTTTCTGTGAAACGAGCCGATACGAATAGTCTAGAACTCTAGAGGGTTTATACAGGCTGGATTTCTAAGACGTGGTATTATGGGTAGGTATAGGTGCCTCAATCACTATAGTTAAAGACAAACGTTTCTGGGAGACTATTAGTAACTTTTCTCTTTATTCTGAGCTGCATTCACGGATTTTGGAAAAATTTCAAAGTCAAATTTTATTTTTATTTATTCTATTAGCCAGCTCCTGCTGAAAACAATAAGTTTTTTTCAGTGAAGGATTAGAATTCTCTCACCGAGATTATGGATAGCGTTCTTGGGTGGTTTGACTGTAAGTGTAATGTAGCCCTATATGGTGTGTGTCGGCAGGTGATCGGCAAGCAGATGAACGCGCTGTCCCTACTGACGGCCGTGTACAGCCACGCGCAGGCGCAGGGGCAGCCGGGCGCTCCGCCGCTCGCTCCCGGCGCGCTGCCCGGACAGGTGAGCCTCGGTAGAACTCGTTGCAGTCTGGCACTAGTGCCATCTATTAATATGATGTTGAACGGTAACGGTGTTTGGAGAGTGATACTCGTACAGATGTGACATGCTGTTGACAGGTGGGCGTGGGCTCCCTGCCAGTGGGGCGGCACGACTGGGACGCGCTCGTCGCCAACAACCAGCTCATGGTCAACACCATCGCCGAGCTCAAGTGAGTCACACACACACACATACCCACACTCGTCGCCAACTACCAGCTCATGGTCAACACCATCGCCGAGCTCAAGTGAGTCACACACACACACACACACACACACACACACACACACACACACACACACACCCACCCACACTCGTCGCCAACAACCAGCTCATGGTCAACACCATCGCCGAGCTCAAGTGAGTCGCACACACACACACACACACACACACACACACACACACACACACACACACACACACACACACACACACACACACACACACACACGCACACTCGTCGCCAACAACCAGCTCATGGTACTCACTAATAAGTACTTTGTTCCTCAGGGGCTTCATTATCGAGGTGTCGCGTAAGTCCGACTCGCTGCTGGCGGCCGGCGGACAGGCAGCGCCCGGTCGGTACCTCTGTATTGTACACTCGCATGTATAGCTATGTCTCATGTACTCATGTTGTCCCTGCTCACTGTACCCAGGCGGGGGCGCCATCAACCCCGCGTTCCTGTCGGAGCTGCGCGACTCCGTGCAGCACATCAAACAGGCCGTCGCAGGCGTCGCGCAGAGGTAACTAGCGCTGAGGAGCGAAGTTCAATGATTCCGGCCACTTGTGACGCTATTATAAACATAAAGGAGAATGCCCATCTCCCAAACATCGTTGGGCCCATAAAATGATGAACAAGTACAGGATCCAGACTAGCGTTATTAGTTAGGGAAAAAAACTAATTTCTAATTGCCAAAGTTTCAGTTTTATTGCCAATGGCATTCTCAAGAAATATGACCTTAATTATTTTTTAGGTTGTGTTGTTAGTAATATATTTTTATTCGCCTTTCATCGGATGACGAATAATAGCACTTATAATAAACTCTCACTTATACACTCGATGAAAATATACAAAAAGACGCCAGAAATTCAACAAATAACAGAAATATATTTACCTACATAGTCTTTTTTGTAATTGTTTTATGGCCTGGTTACTAAGACCTTTTAGCCAAATCATTATTCATATTTCTTCAATCTTCTTTTTTATTATCTAAAATGTCCCCGTCCTCTACGTCGTCAAATCTAGGCTTAAGTCAAGGTAAGTGTCACCTCAGTATAATGGTAGTTGTTATACTGAGGTTTTCAGTGAGGTTTACGCGGCAATATAGCAAATAGCATTTCACAGTCATATCATTGTCTTTCATTATAGCACCTTAACACAACTTTTATGTCCAAGAAATTACCACTCCTGCACTTAAAACAAGATAAATACACTAGTTTTAGAAAATATTTACAGCAAGCGTCCACACTTGTCGATTTTTCTGCGTAGACTACAGATTTATTAGGGACCTAAAGAGAGTCACAGAGCGAATAACAGACAAGGCACGAAAAAAGTATCGGTACTCCGTGGTATCGATACTTTTTTCGATACTGATATTTTTGTACTCGATACTTTTACTTAATGAGGACGTTTTGACAGGTATCGAATTGACAAACCTTAGAAATTACCATTCGTTTCGCCTCACGGCATTCTCAAAGGCACACAATATGACAACCTTTCATTTTGTCATATTGTGTGCCTTTGAGAATGCCGTGAGGCGAAACCGGTAAGGTTTATCAAGTAAATATTGTGGAATAGTACAAGTGTTATTATTGAAAATGTGTAGCAAGTTCCACCAAGTGCCATCAATCAACAGTATAAATTATTAGAAATTACCCCTTTAACGTTAAATTTTTTTTTTTGTACTGAAGCTACACTGACATTATTTACTCAAACTATAAGAATAGTACTCGATACTTTGAAGTATCGATACTTTAAGTTTTTTCAAGTTCTGTTCTAGCTAAACTCACGTTACATAAATAAATAAATAAAAATATCTTTATTTTGCATAGACCATTTTAACGGCGCTTACAAAATGTCATACACTATTTAAAATATTTAAAGCGACCTATTTAATGACTGACATTTACGCATAAGGCCTTAAGAATAGTACTCGATACTTTGGAAGTATCGATACTTAAATGTTTTTTTCCAGTTTTGTTCTACTGAAGCAACACTGTCTTTAATTACTGACTGATATTGTATAACATAAAGCCCTAAGAAAAGTACTCGATACTTTTGGTTCGATACTTTAATGAGTACGATACTGTTTTGTGATACTACTCATGAGTACAGTATCGATACTTTCCATTCGATGCCGTGTCCCTAATGACATGACGTTTCATGTATTTGACAATTTTGACATTTATGACTTTAGTTTTGGAGTGAGTCAGGTCTTTTTATCCTTTTCTCGTCGAAATGTATGAAGTTGATAAAAATACAATTATTTCTTATTTGCTATTGTTAATTAAAATTATTTTTTGTTTTTATGGATTAACAAAACAAAAAAAAAACATTATTTTTGTCTGTACTTTGTGGGCCCAAAAGTGGGCATTCTCCGTTTAATAAAAAAATATGATGAACATAACAAAACACTCTAATTAGCTTCTTAGTATTTATTATATTTTCAAATTGTAAAATAAAAAATAAGAGTAACAAAGTTGGTTCTATATCGTGGTTTAGAAATCAGTGGTAGTGTGTATGTGCGGGTACAGTAACGTGTCCGTCTGTGCGACAGACTCACGGCGCCGGGCGCGGGCCAGGCGCAGCCGCAGGTGGCGAGCTGCCCCGAGGTGAGCTGCGTGGGGCTGACGTCACTGCTGCTGGTGGTGACGTCACAGCTGGCGCTCATGTTCTTCTACTCGCTGTACAAGTAAGTGCACCCCCTCCCTCCCTCACATTTCATTTCGACATGACTTTGAAACTCCACGAGTACCTGGTATCGTACTTGTAAACCTATAGACAGCATCCGACACGGTTGACATGAAAGGGCTCCTCCAAGGTCAAAGTGATATACATATCCTAAACAAGGGGTTCCATCCCAGTACAAAGTGACCTCCCTACTGACCGCGGGTTCCAATATAATCTACGATTAGTGCGTTCAGAACGACGGGCTGCCGCAGGGTAATGTTTTAGCTCCAGTTTTTTTAAATATGTATGCCCATATCATTTGGTCATTGCTAATAATCTTTGGGGTAAAGTGCCTCCTACCTTTCTCGTAGGCAGAATAGTAGCTAGGGCAGGCATTGGAAAACCCGATCTTAATCTAAACAAACCTGGAAGCAAATTAATCCCAAAGCCACGATACCTGGCCAAATTCTGTCCGTGTAGGGTATTAGACTGCGCTCGCTAGCCCAGGTGACGCAATCAAACGCGAGCATGATGACTGAGCAGGACGTGCCAGGCCTCTTATTTTAATTTCATGTCATTTAACAATTTATTTTTGTCCACAGAGAAAAGAAGGAGGCTCAAGCGAAGAAATTCTTCTAATTGTTAGTGATTATCGATAGATGGCACCGCCGGTTGCGCGTTACTGACACAGCTGGACGCTGTCGCAGCTCGAGAACTGTCTCGGAATTACTCAAATTTGTCGCAAACTATTAGTGATAGCAATTGTTGTATGTTATATTGTCTGTGAAATGTTCAGTAACACGGAATCGGCGGCCGTTTTAGGTTTTTTTACCAACACGTGGTAGCGAGATAGTGAATACGACTGTACATAATATTTATAAACTGTTATCTGTTTCTAAATGATTTCAATTTCATTTACAATTCATGAACTATATAATGTCTCTTCGACGTTGTCCGTCGGTGTCTCGCTGTGTGTGTGTGTCTGTGTGCGCGGGAGTGTAAAAATGGTTGTAAGTAAAATTATTTTTTGAAATTATATTTGTCTTTTACTGAAATCCTTTACCTTAACCCCATGAACTGGTGCCGAGCTGGGATGAGCACGAGGAAAAAGCGTTGTGGCCATGTTAATAAATTGGGACACTTGGAGCGTAACTGAAAGCGGACCCCGGGTGTCGCGAGACGCAACTGGGACAACGCTCGGATGATGATGATGACTTGGAGCGTAACTGAGAACACTAAAAGCTCGATAAAAGAGCATATTATGACTCGCCTGGATCATCAGGGAGGTTCTGCTCTGTGTTCCTTGGTCCACTAGTCCATTAATATTGACTCTCCCGCACAGCATGTATAACTTCCAGACCTTCCAACCCAGTCCGGGTTGGAAGGTCTGGAAGCTGTCGAGATATTTGGAGTAAAGCATTCGAACAGGTTCCAATACCGGTTGTATCGAACATTACAACCTTTAAGAGGCGCCGAGCCTTCATGTCTTTGGAGGGACTAGGGAGCATCTGGACAGTTGGAAAAGTTGCGAGGATCATCCTGGAGCCCCCAGGCGACGTTTGCTCTAAGAGGGATAGACTCCGAAGTGGTCAAATACAGAAGCAGCCATGCCCTAGATAAAGACTAACGAAGTGGTCCCCAAACGCAATCCCGACTACGGCACGCCTCTAGCAAGTCGCAGATAAGTCTGAGTAGGTACTTTGTAGGAGCACCTCGTTAGGGGCCACCGGGCACCACACCCTTCTCTTGTTGAACTCCATTGATATGGAAATTAAAATAGAACTGGTTTAAGCCCGAGATAACCTCGCGCGGTCGACGTACGTAAGTCCAGTGGCCCCGATGGTATTCCGGCGGTGTCCTCCTCTACGGGTAGTGTGCCGGATGCGTGGAGGGAGGCCTACGTGCAACCGATCCCCAAGAATGGGGATAGGTAAGATCCGAGCAACTACCGCCCCATAGCCACCCATAGTCACCTCAATGATTTGTAAGGTTTTTGAGCTAATCATTAACAAGCAGTTCATGCGTTACCTGGATGATCACTCCTTAATAAACGACTGGCAATATGGTTTTTGACCGCAACGGCATATGTGAAGCACTTAAGGTTGAATTTGGATATGGGGCACTGTGTCAACGAATTAGAAAAATACTTGTATCTTGTACGAGGTTTATTGGCAACTGTTTTAACAAGTTTTATGCATAGCCTTATATGATACGTATTCGCTTAAACATAGCCGCCCACAAAAGGACAACTAGTCCTTTAAAAGTATACAATTTTACATGCAAATTACATTAACAACGAACCTTAATGATAAAGTTAGCATAGATTAACAAATATTCCATTATAACTGATTTAGAATTTAGATACACGAATTAACAATATCACAATATTAATCTGCAACGGTATCAATTGGCAAAGCACATAATTTATATCTCCTGGTTTGAACTCTTCTTCAGGTTTCAGCCACTTTGGTCTCTGTTGAAGTCTCGATAAGTACTCTTTTTGCCATCTAGCCCAAAAATCGTTTAAAAGTTTTTGAGTATACTGCCACTGGGTTAAGTTGCTCATTTTAGCTTCTTTCATGGGGTGAGAGGTTGCATGCTTACATCACCCATGGGACACAGCGAACGTGAGTTTAGACAGGCTTCAATCTCACAGAGAACGGTCGTCATCTCCTCAAATGTTAAATTAGTATTGAGCATCCTCTTTAAATGTCGTTTCATAAACATCACTCCGGCCTCCCACAGGCCTAATAGTCACTATTTATATTTTGCCCTTTTCAAAGTAGTCGATGAAAAGTAT